>OZ005666.1:13280841-13329403 GCA_963930725.1 Candelabrum cocksii | reverse complement strand
GTTACTGCACGTATAGAGAAGGACACAGCATTTAATGAAATGTCAATTTTAAAAATGGCTGTACAATTACAACTGCTTTCAAACAATTTCATCCTCATTTTTGGTAACCAGTAAGATCTTATTTAGGTTGTAGCGGGATAGTTCTGATAGAATTACAATACCAGTAAACGATTCGAACTTCTGTAATGCGCCTTCTAGTGCAACAAAAGATATCCTCCCAATAATAATAAATTTCTCACAAGTAGTTGAAAACAATCTTGGTCAATCTAAATATGACACTTAAAGAAGACAAACATTTCTAAAAAAATATTATTAAATATTCTAGTATAGACTTAATACCAATGTCTTACAGTCAAAGGAAACAAAATCCTTTCCAATGCAGAATAAAATATACCAGGAAATGGAATCTTTTTGAATTTCTTACCGACTATTTCTCAAGAATTGCCACATTCCATCTATTCTCATAGAGGAAGAAAATATCATAGTAATTACACATAACTTTGAAAATTTCATTGCCAAGAAAAAATCACCTAACCACATTCAAAAGAGACGACTGCAATTTAAAGAAATCAACCCTTAATGCAGAAAACCTTTATTTAATCATGCTTCACATTACAGTTTAATTTCACAATGCGATACCTCGATTCCGTGTTGAGTTTACTTGGAAATCAAATTAAATTCACCACCACAATGGTTTTGCCTTTGAAAGATAGTTTCTTTGGGACGGATAAGTTTAATCTGTTAAATACATTTTAAGGCCAAAAAAACAGCAGAGTATACAATACAAAGTCCATGCCAAGATATTGAAAATCTTCTTTAAGGTTTGTTTTTAACCCTCTCTAACCTGAACGTATGCTAGTATTCTTGGGTTTCCCCCACATCCAATAAAGGTGGCACATCATCTTTATAGCTAAGGTGGTTGAGACTATCATTCTAAATAACATACTTAATGCCATATGCCGCAGTGACAACAATACAACTACATCTAACAGAGGATTTATTCCCAAAGCAGATGAGTGTAACTTACAAATGAGTTAAAAATATCTCAGTCCTTGATTTGCATTTTCGTTCCCAACCAAGCGCATACGATCCTAACATAACGAAACACCATTTTAACAGTCATATACCTTGAGTTGTAACGCATTAAAACACTTTCTTCTTTGAAATGCTTCTCACATGATTTCGCACAAATGGATGACTTTATATACATTATCGAACAACCACGTTACTGCACGTATAGAGAAGGACACAGCATTTAATGAAATGTCAATTTTAAAAATGGCTGTACAATTACAACTGCTTTCAAACAATTTCATCCCCATTTTTGGTAACCAGTAAGATCTTATATAGGTTGTAGCGGGATACTTCTGATAGAATTACAATACCAGTAAACGATTCGAACTTCTGTAATGCACCTTCTAGTGCAACAAAAGATATCCTCCCAATAATAATAAATTTCTCACGAGTAGTTGAAAACAATCTTGGTCAATCTAAATATGACACTTAAAGAAGACAACAAACATTTCTAAAAAAATATTATTAAATATTCTAGCATAGACTTAATACCAATGTCTTACAGTCAAAGGAAACAAAATCCTTTCAAATGCAGAATAAAATATACCAGGAAATGAAATCTTTTTGAATTTCTTACCGACTATTTCTCAAGAATTGCCACATTCCATCTATTCTCATAGAGGAAGAAAATATCATAGTAATTACACATAACTTTGAAAATTTCATTGCCAAGAAAAAATCACCTAACCACATTCAAAAGAGACGACTGCAATTTAAAGAAATCAACCCTTAATGCAGAAAACCTTTATTTAATCATGCTTCACATTACAGTTTAATTTCACAATGCGATACCTCGATTCCGTGTTGAGTTTACTTAGAAATCAAATTAAATTCACCACCACAATGGTTTTGCCTTTGAAAGATAGTTTCTTTGGGACGGATAAGTTTAATCTGTTAAATACATTTTAAGGCCAAAAAAACAGCAGAGTATACAATACAAAGTCCATGCCAAGATATTGAAAATCTTCTTTAAGGTTTGTTTTTAACCCTCTCTAACCTGAACGTATGCTAGTATTCTTGGGTTTCCCCCACATCCAATAAAGGTGGCACATCATCTTTATAGCTAAGGTGGTTGAGACTATCATTCTAAATAACATACTTAATGCCATATGCCGCAGTGACAACAATACAACTACATCTAACAGAGGATTTATTCCCAAAGCAGATGAGTGTAACTTACAAATGAGTTAAAAATATCTCAGTCCTTGATTTGCATTTTCGTTCCCAACCAAGCGCATACGATCCTAACATAACGAAACACCATTTTAACAGTCATATACCTTGAGTTGTAACGCATTAAAACACTTTCTTCTTTAAAATGCTTCTCACATGATTTCGCACAAATGGATGACTTTATATACATTATCGAACAACCACGTTACTGCACGTATAGAGAAGGACACAGCATTTAATGAAATTTCAATTTTACAAATGGCTGTACAATTACAACTGCTTTCAAACAATTTCATCCCCATTTTTGGTAACCAGTAAGATCTTATATAGGTTGTAGCGGGATAGTTCTGATAAAATTACAATACCAGTAAACGATTCGAACTTCTGTAATGCGCCTTCTAGTGCAACAAAAGATATCCTCCCAATAATAATAAATTTCTCACAAGTAGTTGAAAACAATCTTGGTCAATCTAAATATGACACTTAAAGAAGACAACAAACATTTCTAAAAAAATATTATTAAATATTCTAGTATAGACTTAATACCAATGTCTTACAGTCAAAGGAAACAAAATCCTTTCCAATGCAGAATAAAATATACCAGGAAATGGAATCTTTTTGAATTTCTTACCGACTATTTCTCAAGAATTGCCACATTCCATCTATTCTCATAGAGGAATAAAATATCATAGTAATTACACATAACTTTGAAAATTTCATTGCCAAGAAAAAATCACCTAACCACATTCAAAAGAGACGACTGCAATTTAAAGAAATCAACCCTTAATGCAGAAAACCTTTATTTAATCATGCTTCACATTACAGTTTAATTTCACAATGCGATACCTCGATTCCGTGTTGAGTTTACTTGGAAATCAAATTAAATTCACCACCACAATGGTTGTGCCTTTGAAAGATAGTTTCTTTGGGACGGATAAGTTTAATCTGTTAAATACATTTTAAGGCCAAAAAAACAGCAGAGTATACAATACAAAGTCCATGCCAAGATATTGAAAATCTTCTTTAAGGTTTGTTTTTAACCCTCTCTAACCTGAACGTATGCTAGTATTCTTGGGTTTCCCCCACATCCAATAAAGGTGGCACATCATCTTTATAGCAAAGGTGGTTGAGACTATCATTCTAAATAACATACTTAATGCCATATGCCGCAGTGACAACAATACAACTACATCTAACAGAGGATTTATTCCCAAAGCAGATGAGTGTAACTTACAAATGAGTTAAAAATATCTCAGTCCTTGATTTGCATTTTCGTTCCCAACCAAGCGCATACGATCCTAACATAACGAAACACCATTTTAACAGTCATATACCTTGAGTTGTAACGCATTAAAACACTTTCTTCTTTGAAATGCTTCTCACATGATTTCGCACAAATGGATGACTTTATATACATTATCGAATAACCACGTTACTGCACGTATAGAGAAGGACACAGCATTTAATAAAATGTCAATTTTAAAAATGGCTGTACAATTACAACTGCTTTCAAACAATTTCATCCCCATTTTTGGTAACCAGTAAGATCTTATATAGGTTGTAGCGGGATACTTCTGATAGAATTACAATACCAGTAAACGATTCGAACTTCTGTAATGCACCTTCTAGTGCAACAAAAGATATCCTCCCAATAATAATAAATTTCTCACGAGTAGTTGAAAACAATCTTGGTCAATCTAAATATGACACTTAAAGAAGACAACAAACATTTCTAAAAAAATATTATTAAATATTCTAGCATAGACTTAATACCAATGTCTTACAGTCAAAGGAAACAAAATCCTTTCAAATGCAGAATAAAATATACCAGGAAATGAAATCTTTTTGAATTTCTTACCGACTATTTCTCAAGAATTGCCACATTCCATCTATTCTCATAGAGGAAGAAAATATCGTAGTAATTACACATAACTTTGAAAATTTCATTGCCAAGAAAAAATCACCTAACCACATTCAAAAGAGACGACTGCAATTTAAAGAAATCAACCCTTAATGCAGAAAACCTTTATTTAATCATGCTTCACATTACAGTTTAATTTCACAATGCGATACCTCGATTCCGTGTTGAGTTTACTTGGAAATCAAATTAAATTCACCACCACAATGGTTTTGCCTTTGAAAGATAGTTTCTTTGGGACGGATAAGTTTCATCTGTTAAATACATTTTAAGGCCAAAAAACAGCAGAGTATACAATACAAACTCCATGCCAAGATATTGAAAATCTTCTTTAAGGTTTGTTTTTAACCCTCTTTAACCTGAACGTATGCTAGTATTCTTGGGTTTCCCCCACATCCAATAAAGGTGGCACATCATCTTTATAGCAAAGGTGGTTGAGACTATCATTCTAAATAACACACTTAATGCCATATGCCGCAGTGACAACAATACAACTACATCTAACAGAGAATTTATTCCCAAAGCAGATGAGTGTAACTTACAAATGAGTTAAAAATATCTCAGTCCTTGATTTGCATTTTCGTTCCCAACCAAGCGCATACAATCCTAACATAACGAAACACCATTTTAACAGTCATATACCTTGAGTTGTAACGCATTAAAACACTTTCTTCTTTGAAATGCTTCTCACATGATTTCGCACAAATGGATGACTTTATATACACTATCAAACAAACATGTTACTGCACGTATAGAGAAGGACACAGCATTTAATGAAATGTCAATTTTAAAAATGGCTGTACAATTACAACTGCTTTCAAACAATTTCATCCTCATTTTTGGTAACCAGTAAGATCTTATTTAGGTTGTAGCGGGATAGTTCTGATAGAATTACAATACCAGTAAACGATTCGAACTTCTGTAATGCGCCTTCTAGTGCAACAAAAGATATCCTCCCAATAATAATAAATTTCTCACAAGTAGTTGAAAACAATCTTGGTCAATCTAAATATGACACTTAAAGAAGACAAACATTTCTAAAAAAATATTATTAAATATTCTAGTATAGACTTAATACCAATGTCTTACAGTCAAAGGAAACAAAATCCTTTCCAATGCAGAATAAAATATACCAGGAAATGGAATCTTTTTGAATTTCTTACCGACTATTTCTCAAGAATTGCCACATTCCATCTATTCTCATAGAGGAAGAAAATATCATAGTAATTACACATAACTTTGAAAATTTCATTGCCAAGAAAAAATCACCTAACCACATTCAAAAGAGACGACTGCAATTTAAAGAAATCAACCCTTAATGCAGAAAACCTTTATTTAATCATGCCTCACATTACAGTTTAATTTCACAATGCGATACCTCGATTCCGTGTTGAGTTTACTTGGAAATCAAATTAAATTCACCACCACAATGGTTTTGCCTTTGAAAGATAGTTTCTTTGGGACGGATAAGTTTAATCTGTTAAATACATTTTAAGGCCAAAAAAACAGCAGAGTATACAATACAAAGTCCATGCCAAGATATTGAAAATCTTCTTTAAGGTTTGTTTTTAACCCTCTCTAACCTGAACGTATGCTAGTATTCTTGGGTTTCCCCCACATCCAATAAAGGTGGCACATCATCTTTATAGCTAAGGTGGTTGAGACTATCATTCTAAATAACATACTTAATGCCATATGCCGCAGTGACAACAATACAACTACATCTAACAGAGGATTTATTCCCAAAGCAGATGAGTGTAACTTACAAATGAGTTAAAAATATCTCAGTCCTTGATTTGCATTTTCGTTCCCAACCAAGCGCATACGATCCTAACATAACGAAACACCATTTTAACAGTCATATACCTTGAGTTGTAACGCATTAAAACACTTTCTTCTTTGAAATGCTTCTCACATGATTTCGCACAAATGGATGACTTTATATACATTATCGAATAACCACGTTACTGCACGTATAGAGAAGGACACAGCATTTAATAAAATGTCAATTTTAAAAATGGCTGTACAATTACAACTGCTTTCAAACAATTTCATCCCCATTTTTGGTAACCAGTAAGATCTTATATAGGTTGTAGCGGGATACTTCTGATAGAATTACAATACCAGTAAACGATTCGAACTTCTGTAATGCACCTTCTAGTGCAACAAAAGATATCCTCCCAATAATAATAAATTTCTCACGAGTAGTTGAAAACAATCTTGGTCAATCTAAATATGACACTTAAAGAAGACAACAAACATTTCTAAAAAAATATTATTAAATATTCTAGCATAGACTTAATACCAATGTCTTACAGTCAAAGGAAACAAAATCCTTTCAAATGCAGAATAAAATATACCAGGAAATGAAATCTTTTTGAATTTCTTACCGACTATTTCTCAAGAATTGCCACATTCCATCTATTCTCATAGAGGAAGAAAATATCGTAGTAATTACACATAACTTTGAAAATTTCATTGCCAAGAAAAAATCACCTAACCACATTCAAAAGAGACGACTGCAATTTAAAGAAATCAACCCTTAATGCAGAAAACCTTTATTTAATCATGCTTCACATTACAGTTTAATTTCACAATGCGATACCTCGATTCCGTGTTGAGTTTACTTGGAAATCAAATTAAATTCACCACCACAATGGTTTTGCCTTTGAAAGATAGTTTCTTTGGGACGGATAAGTTTCATCTGTTAAATACATTTTAAGGCCAAAAAACAGCAGAGTATACAATACAAACTCCATGCCAAGATATTGAAAATCTTCTTTAAGGTTTGTTTTTAACCCTCTCTAACCTGAACGTATGCTAGTATTCTTGGGTTTCCCCCACATCCAATAAAGGTGGCACATCATCTTTATAGCTAAGGTGGTTGAGACTATCATTCTAAATAACATACTTAATGCCATATGCCGCAGTGACAACAATACAACTACATCTAACAGAGGATTTATTCCCAAAGCAGATGAGTGTAACTTACAAATGAGTTAAAAATATCTCAGTCCTTGATTTGCATTTTCGTTCCCAACCAAGCGCATACGATCCTAACATAACGAAACACCATTTTAACAGTCATATACCTTGAGTTGTAACGCATTAAAACACTTTCTTCTTTGAAATGCTTCTCACATGATTTCGCACAAATGGATGACTTTATATACATTATCGAATAACCACGTTACTGCACGTATAGAGAAGGACACAGCATTTAATAAAATGTCAATTTTAAAAATGGCTGTACAATTACAACTGCTTTCAAACAATTTCATCCCCATTTTTGGTAACCAGTAAGATCTTATATAGGTTGTAGCGGGATACTTCTGATAGAATTACAATACCAGTAAACGATTCGAACTTCTGTAATGCACCTTCTAGTGCAACAAAAGATATCCTCCCAATAATAATAAATTTCTCACGAGTAGTTGAAAACAATCTTGGTCAATCTAAATATGACACTTAAAGAAGACAACAAACATTTCTAAAAAAATATTATTAAATATTCTAGCATAGACTTAATACCAATGTCTTACAGTCAAAGGAAACAAAATCCTTTCAAATGCAGAATAAAATATACCAGGAAATGAAATCTTTTTGAATTTCTTACCGACTATTTCTCAAGAATTGCCACATTCCATCTATTCTCATAGAGGAAGAAAATATCGTAGTAATTACACATAACTTTGAAAATTTCATTGCCAAGAAAAAATCACCTAACCACATTCAAAAGAGACGACTGCAATTTAAAGAAATCAACCCTTAATGCAGAAAACCTTTATTTAATCATGCTTCACATTACAGTTTAATTTCACAATGCGATACCTCGATTCCGTGTTGAGTTTACTTGGAAATCAAATTAAATTCACCACCACAATGGTTGTGCCTTTGAAAGATAGTTTCTTTGGGACGGATAAGTTTAATCTGTTAAATACATTTTAAGGCCAAAAAAACAGCAGAGTATACAATACAAAGTCCATGCCAAGATATTGAAAATCTTCTTTAAGGTTTGTTTTTAACCCTCTCTAACCTGAACGTATGCTAGTATTCTTGGGTTTCCCCCACATCCAATAAAGGTGGCACATCATCTTTATAGCAAAGGTGGTTGAGACTATCATTCTAAATAACATACTTAATGCCATATGCCGCAGTGACAACAATACAACTACATCTAACAGAGGATTTATTCCCAAAGCAGATGAGTGTAACTTACAAATGAGTTAAAAATATCTCAGTCCTTGATTTGCATTTTCGTTCCCAACCAAGCGCATACGATCCTAACATAACGAAACACCATTTTAACAGTCATATACCTTGAGTTGTAACGCATTAAAACACTTTCTTCTTTGAAATGCTTCTCACATGATTTCGCACAAATGGATGACTTTATATACATTATCGAATAACCACGTTACTGCACGTATAGAGAAGGACACAGCATTTAATAAAATGTCAATTTTAAAAATGGCTGTACAATTACAACTGCTTTCAAACAATTTCATCCCCATTTTTGGTAACCAGTAAGATCTTATATAGGTTGTAGCGGGATACTTCTGATAGAATTACAATACCAGTAAACGATTCGAACTTCTGTAATGCACCTTCTAGTGCAACAAAAGATATCCTCCCAATAATAATAAATTTCTCACGAGTAGTTGAAAACAATCTTGGTCAATCTAAATATGACACTTAAAGAAGACAACAAACATTTCTAAAAAAATATTATTAAATATTCTAGCATAGACTTAATACCAATGTCTTACAGTCAAAGGAAACAAAATCCTTTCAAATGCAGAATAAAATATACCAGGAAATGAAATCTTTTTGAATTTCTTACCGACTATTTCTCAAGAATTGCCACATTCCATCTATTCTCATAGAGGAAGAAAATATCGTAGTAATTACACATAACTTTGAAAATTTCATTGCCAAGAAAAAATCACCTAACCACATTCAAAAGAGACGACTGCAATTTAAAGAAATCAACCCTTAATGCAGAAAACCTTTATTTAATCATGCTTCACATTACAGTTTAATTTCACAATGCGATACCTCGATTCCGTGTTGAGTTTACTTGGAAATCAAATTAAATTCACCACCACAATGGTTTTGCCTTTGAAAGATAGTTTCTTTGGGACGGATAAGTTTCATCTGTTAAATACATTTTAAGGCCAAAAAACAGCAGAGTATACAATACAAACTCCATGCCAAGATATTGAAAATCTTCTTTAAGGTTTGTTTTTAACCCTCTTTAACCTGAACGTATGCTAGTATTCTTGGGTTTCCCCCACATCCAATAAAGGTGGCACATCATCTTTATAGCAAAGGTGGTTGAGACTATCATTCTAAATAACACACTTAATGCCATATGCCGCAGTGACAACAATACAACTACATCTAACAGAGAATTTATTCCCAAAGCAGATGAGTGTAACTTACAAATGAGTTAAAAATATCTCAGTCCTTGATTTGCATTTTCGTTCCCAACCAAGCGCATACAATCCTAACATAACGAAACACCATTTTAACAGTCATATACCTTGAGTTGTAACGCATTAAAACACTTTCTTCTTTGAAATGCTTCTCACATGATTTCGCACAAATGGATGACTTTATATACACTATCAAACAAACATGTTACTGCACGTATAGAGAAGGACACAGCATTTAATGAAATGTCAATTTTAAAAATGGCTGTACAATTACAACTGCTTTCAAACAATTTCATCCTCATTTTTGGTAACCAGTAAGATCTTATTTAGGTTGTAGCGGGATAGTTCTGATAGAATTACAATACCAGTAAACGATTCGAACTTCTGTAATGCGCCTTCTAGTGCAACAAAAGATATCCTCCCAATAATAATAAATTTCTCACAAGTAGTTGAAAACAATCTTGGTCAATCTAAATATGACACTTAAAGAAGACAAACATTTCTAAAAAAATATTATTAAATATTCTAGTATAGACTTAATACCAATGTCTTACAGTCAAAGGAAACAAAATCCTTTCCAATGCAGAATAAAATATACCAGGAAATGGAATCTTTTTGAATTTCTTACCGACTATTTCTCAAGAATTGCCACATTCCATCTATTCTCATAGAGGAAGAAAATATCATAGTAATTACACATAACTTTGAAAATTTCATTGCCAAGAAAAAATCACCTAACCACATTCAAAAGAGACGACTGCAATTTAAAGAAATCAACCCTTAATGCAGAAAACCTTTATTTAATCATGCCTCACATTACAGTTTAATTTCACAATGCGATACCTCGATTCCGTGTTGAGTTTACTTGGAAATCAAATTAAATTCACCACCACAATGGTTTTGCCTTTGAAAGATAGTTTCTTTGGGACGGATAAGTTTAATCTGTTAAATACATTTTAAGGCCAAAAAAACAGCAGAGTATACAATACAAAGTCCATGCCAAGATATTGAAAATCTTCTTTAAGGTTTGTTTTTAACCCTCTCTAACCTGAACGTATGCTAGTATTCTTGGGTTTCCCCCACATCCAATAAAGGTGGCACATCATCTTTATAGCTAAGGTGGTTGAGACTATCATTCTAAATAACATACTTAATGCCATATGCCGCAGTGACAACAATACAACTACATCTAACAGAGGATTTATTCCCAAAGCAGATGAGTGTAACTTACAAATGAGTTAAAAATATCTCAGTCCTTGATTTGCATTTTCGTTCCCAACCAAGCGCATACGATCCTAACATAACGAAACACCATTTTAACAGTCATATACCTTGAGTTGTAACGCATTAAAACACTTTCTTCTTTGAAATGCTTCTCACATGATTTCGCACAAATGGATGACTTTATATACATTATCGAATAACCACGTTACTGCACGTATAGAGAAGGACACAGCATTTAATAAAATGTCAATTTTAAAAATGGCTGTACAATTACAACTGCTTTCAAACAATTTCATCCCCATTTTTGGTAACCAGTAAGATCTTATATAGGTTGTAGCGGGATACTTCTGATAGAATTACAATACCAGTAAACGATTCGAACTTCTGTAATGCACCTTCTAGTGCAACAAAAGATATCCTCCCAATAATAATAAATTTCTCACGAGTAGTTGAAAACAATCTTGGTCAATCTAAATATGACACTTAAAGAAGACAACAAACATTTCTAAAAAAATATTATTAAATATTCTAGCATAGACTTAATACCAATGTCTTACAGTCAAAGGAAACAAAATCCTTTCAAATGCAGAATAAAATATACCAGGAAATGAAATCTTTTTGAATTTCTTACCGACTATTTCTCAAGAATTGCCACATTCCATCTATTCTCATAGAGGAAGAAAATATCGTAGTAATTACACATAACTTTGAAAATTTCATTGCCAAGAAAAAATCACCTAACCACATTCAAAAGAGACGACTGCAATTTAAAGAAATCAACCCTTAATGCAGAAAACCTTTATTTAATCATGCTTCACATTACAGTTTAATTTCACAATGCGATACCTCGATTCCGTGTTGAGTTTACTTGGAAATCAAATTAAATTCACCACCACAATGGTTTTGCCTTTGAAAGATAGTTTCTTTGGGACGGATAAGTTTCATCTGTTAAATACATTTTAAGGCCAAAAAACAGCAGAGTATACAATACAAACTCCATGCCAAGATATTGAAAATCTTCTTTAAGGTTTGTTTTTAACCCTCTCTAACCTGAACGTATGCTAGTATTCTTGGGTTTCCCCCACATCCAATAAAGGTGGCACATCATCTTTATAGCTAAGGTGGTTGAGACTATCATTCTAAATAACATACTTAATGCCATATGCCGCAGTGACAACAATACAACTACATCTAACAGAGGATTTATTCCCAAAGCAGATGAGTGTAACTTACAAATGAGTTAAAAATATCTCAGTCCTTGATTTGCATTTTCGTTCCCAACCAAGCGCATACGATCCTAACATAACGAAACACCATTTTAACAGTCATATACCTTGAGTTGTAACGCATTAAAACACTTTCTTCTTTGAAATGCTTCTCACATGATTTCGCACAAATGGATGACTTTATATACATTATCGAATAACCACGTTACTGCACGTATAGAGAAGGACACAGCATTTAATAAAATGTCAATTTTAAAAATGGCTGTACAATTACAACTGCTTTCAAACAATTTCATCCCCATTTTTGGTAACCAGTAAGATCTTATATAGGTTGTAGCGGGATACTTCTGATAGAATTACAATACCAGTAAACGATTCGAACTTCTGTAATGCACCTTCTAGTGCAACAAAAGATATCCTCCCAATAATAATAAATTTCTCACGAGTAGTTGAAAACAATCTTGGTCAATCTAAATATGACACTTAAAGAAGACAACAAACATTTCTAAAAAAATATTATTAAATATTCTAGCATAGACTTAATACCAATGTCTTACAGTCAAAGGAAACAAAATCCTTTCAAATGCAGAATAAAATATACCAGGAAATGAAATCTTTTTGAATTTCTTACCGACTATTTCTCAAGAATTGCCACATTCCATCTATTCTCATAGAGGAAGAAAATATCGTAGTAATTACACATAACTTTGAAAATTTCATTGCCAAGAAAAAATCACCTAACCACATTCAAAAGAGACGACTGCAATTTAAAGAAATCAACCCTTAATGCAGAAAACCTTTATTTAATCATGCTTCACATTACAGTTTAATTTCACAATGCGATACCTCGATTCCGTGTTGAGTTTACTTGGAAATCAAATTAAATTCACCACCACAATGGTTTTGCCTTTGAAAGATAGTTTCTTTGGGACGGATAAGTTTCATCTGTTAAATACATTTTAAGGCCAAAAAACAGCAGAGTATACAATACAAACTCCATGCCAAGATATTGAAAATCTTCTTTAAGGTTTGTTTTTAACCCTCTTTAACCTGAACGTATGCTAGTATTCTTGGGTTTCCCCCACATCCAATAAAGGTGGCACATCATCTTTATAGCAAAGGTGGTTGAGACTATCATTCTAAATAACACACTTAATGCCATATGCCGCAGTGACAACAATACAACTACATCTAACAGAGAATTTATTCCCAAAGCAGATGAGTGTAACTTACAAATGAGTTAAAAATATCTCAGTCCTTGATTTGCATTTTCGTTCCCAACCAAGCGCATACAATCCTAACATAACGAAACACCATTTTAACAGTCATATACCTTGAGTTGTAACGCATTAAAACACTTTCTTCTTTGAAATGCTTCTCACATGATTTCGCACAAATGGATGACTTTATATACACTATCAAACAAACATGTTACTGCACGTATAGAGAAGGACACAGCATTTAATGAAATGTCAATTTTAAAAATGGCTGTACAATTACAACTGCTTTCAAACAATTTCATCCTCATTTTTGGTAACCAGTAAGATCTTATTTAGGTTGTAGCGGGATAGTTCTGATAGAATTACAATACCAGTAAACGATTCGAACTTCTGTAATGCGCCTTCTAGTGCAACAAAAGATATCCTCCCAATAATAATAAATTTCTCACAAGTAGTTGAAAACAATCTTGGTCAATCTAAATATGACACTTAAAGAAGACAAACATTTCTAAAAAAATATTATTAAATATTCTAGTATAGACTTAATACCAATGTCTTACAGTCAAAGGAAACAAAATCCTTTCCAATGCAGAATAAAATATACCAGGAAATGGAATCTTTTTGAATTTCTTACCGACTATTTCTCAAGAATTGCCACATTCCATCTATTCTCATAGAGGAAGAAAATATCATAGTAATTACACATAACTTTGAAAATTTCATTGCCAAGAAAAAATCACCTAACCACATTCAAAAGAGACGACTGCAATTTAAAGAAATCAACCCTTAATGCAGAAAACCTTTATTTAATCATGCCTCACATTACAGTTTAATTTCACAATGCGATACCTCGATTCCGTGTTGAGTTTACTTGGAAATCAAATTAAATTCACCACCACAATGGTTTTGCCTTTGAAAGATAGTTTCTTTGGGACGGATAAGTTTAATCTGTTAAATACATTTTAAGGCCAAAAAAACAGCAGAGTATACAATACAAAGTCCATGCCAAGATATTGAAAATCTTCTTTAAGGTTTGTTTTTAACCCTCTCTAACCTGAACGTATGCTAGTATTCTTGGGTTTCCCCCACATCCAATAAAGGTGGCACATCATCTTTATAGCTAAGGTGGTTGAGACTATCATTCTAAATAACATACTTAATGCCATATGCCGCAGTGACAACAATACAACTACATCTAACAGAGGATTTATTCCCAAAGCAGATGAGTGTAACTTACAAATGAGTTAAAAATATCTCAGTCCTTGATTTGCATTTTCGTTCCCAACCAAGCGCATACGATCCTAACATAACGAAACACCATTTTAACAGTCATATACCTTGAGTTGTAACGCATTAAAACACTTTCTTCTTTGAAATGCTTCTCACATGATTTCGCACAAATGGATGACTTTATATACATTATCGAACAACCACGTTACTGCACGTATAGAGAAGGACACAGCATTTAATGAAATGTCAATTTTAAAAATGGCTGTACAATTACAACTGCTTTCAAACAATTTCATCCCCATTTTTGGTAACCAGTAAGATCTTATATAGGTTGTAGCGGGATACTTCTGATAGAATTACAATACCAGTAAACGATTCGAACTTCTGTAATGCACCTTCTAGTGCAACAAAAGATATCCTCCCAATAATAATAAATTTCTCACGAGTAGTTGAAAACAATCTTGGTCAATCTAAATATGACACTTAAAGAAGACAACAAACATTTCTAAAAAAATATTATTAAATATTCTAGCATAGACTTAATACCAATGTCTTACAGTCAAAGGAAACAAAATCCTTTCAAATGCAGAATAAAATATACCAGGAAATGAAATCTTTTTGAATTTCTAACCGACTATTTCTCAAGAATTGCCACATTCCATCTATTCTCATAGAGGAAGAAAATATCATAGTAATTACACATAACTTTGAAAATTTCATTGCCAAGAAAAAATCACCTAACCACATTCAAAAGAGACGACTGCAATTTAAAGAAATCAACCCTTAATGCAGAAAACCTTTATTTAATCATGCTTCACATTACAGTTTAATTTCACAATGCGATACCTCGATTCCGTGTTGAGTTTACTTGGAAATCAAATTAAATTCACCACCACAATGGTTGTGCCTTTGAAAGATAGTTTCTTTGGGACGGATAAGTTTAATCTGTTAAATACATTTTAAGGCCAAAAAAACAGCAGAGTATACAATACAAAGTCCATGCCAAGATATTGAAAATCTTCTTTAAGGTTTGTTTTTAACCCTCTCTAACCTGAACGTATGCTAGTATTCTTGGGTTTCCCCCACATCCAATAAAGGTGGCACATCATCTTTATAGCTAAGGTGGTTGAGACTATCATTCTAAATAACATACTTAATGCCATATGCCGCAGTGACAACAATACAACTACATCTAACAGAGGATTTATTCCCAAAGCAGATGAGTGTAACTTACAAATGAGTTAAAAATATCTCAGTCCTTGATTTGCATTTTCGTTCCCAACCAAGCGCATACGATCCTAACATAACGAAACACCATTTTAACAGTCATATACCTTGAGTTGTAACGCATTAAAACACTTTCTTCTTTGAAATGCTTCTCACATGATTTCGCACAAATGGATGACTTTATATACATTATCGAATAACCACGTTACTGCACGTATAGAGAAGGACACAGCATTTAATAAAATGTCAATTTTAAAAATGGCTGTACAATTACAACTGCTTTCAAACAATTTCATCCCCATTTTTGGTAACCAGTAAGATCTTATATAGGTTGTAGCGGGATACTTCTGATAGAATTACAATACCAGTAAACGATTCGAACTTCTGTAATGCACCTTCTAGTGCAACAAAAGATATCCTCCCAATAATAATAAATTTCTCACGAGTAGTTGAAAACAATCTTGGTCAATCTAAATATGACACTTAAAGAAGACAACAAACATTTCTAAAAAAATATTATTAAATATTCTAGCATAGACTTAATACCAATGTCTTACAGTCAAAGGAAACAAAATCCTTTCAAATGCAGAATAAAATATACCAGGAAATGAAATCTTTTTGAATTTCTTACCGACTATTTCTCAAGAATTGCCACATTCCATCTATTCTCATAGAGGAAGAAAATATCGTAGTAATTACACATAACTTTGAAAATTTCATTGCCAAGAAAAAATCACCTAACCACATTCAAAAGAGACGACTGCAATTTAAAGAAATCAACCCTTAATGCAGAAAACCTTTATTTAATCATGCTTCACATTACAGTTTAATTTCACAATGCGATACCTCGATTCCGTGTTGAGTTTACTTGGAAATCAAATTAAATTCACCACCACAATGGTTTTGCCTTTGAAAGATAGTTTCTTTGGGACGGATAAGTTTCATCTGTTAAATACATTTTAAGGCCAAAAAACAGCAGAGTATACAATACAAACTCCATGCCAAGATATTGAAAATCTTCTTTAAGGTTTGTTTTTAACCCTCTTTAACCTGAACGTATGCTAGTATTCTTGGGTTTCCCCCACATCCAATAAAGGTGGCACATCATCTTTATAGCAAAGGTGGTTGAGACTATCATTCTAAATAACACACTTAATGCCATATGCCGCAGTGACAACAATACAACTACATCTAACAGAGAATTTATTCCCAAAGCAGATGAGTGTAACTTACAAATGAGTTAAAAATATCTCAGTCCTTGATTTGCATTTTCGTTCCCAACCAAGCGCATACAATCCTAACATAACGAAACACCATTTTAACAGTCATATACCTTGAGTTGTAACGCATTAAAACACTTTCTTCTTTGAAATGCTTCTCACATGATTTCGCACAAATGGATGACTTTATATACACTATCAAACAAACATGTTACTGCACGTATAGAGAAGGACACAGCATTTAATGAAATGTCAATTTTAAAAATGGCTGTACAATTACAACTGCTTTCAAACAATTTCATCCTCATTTTTGGTAACCAGTAAGATCTTATTTAGGTTGTAGCGGGATAGTTCTGATAGAATTACAATACCAGTAAACGATTCGAACTTCTGTAATGCGCCTTCTAGTGCAACAAAAGATATCCTCCCAATAATAATAAATTTCTCACAAGTAGTTGAAAACAATCTTGGTCAATCTAAATATGACACTTAAAGAAGACAAACATTTCTAAAAAAATATTATTAAATATTCTAGTATAGACTTAATACCAATGTCTTACAGTCAAAGGAAACAAAATCCTTTCCAATGCAGAATAAAATATACCAGGAAATGGAATCTTTTTGAATTTCTTACCGACTATTTCTCAAGAATTGCCACATTCCATCTATTCTCATAGAGGAAGAAAATATCATAGTAATTACACATAACTTTGAAAATTTCATTGCCAAGAAAAAATCACCTAACCACATTCAAAAGAGACGACTGCAATTTAAAGAAATCAACCCTTAATGCAGAAAACCTTTATTTAATCATGCTTCACATTACAGTTTAATTTCACAATGCGATACCTCGATTCCGTGTTGAGTTTACTTGGAAATCAAATTAAATTCACCACCACAATGGTTTTGCCTTTGAAAGATAGTTTCTTTGGGACGGATAAGTTTAATCTGTTAAATACATTTTAAGGCCAAAAAAACAGCAGAGTATACAATACAAAGTCCATGCCAAGATATTGAAAATCTTCTTTAAGGTTTGTTTTTAACCCTCTCTAACCTGAACGTATGCTAGTATTCTTGGGTTTCCCCCACATCCAATAAAGGTGGCACATCATCTTTATAGCTAAGGTGGTTGAGACTATCATTCTAAATAACATACTTAATGCCATATGCCGCAGTGACAACAATACAACTACATCTAACAGAGGATTTATTCCCAAAGCAGATGAGTGTAACTTACAAATGAGTTAAAAATATCTCAGTCCTTGATTTGCATTTTCGTTCCCAACCAAGCGCATACGATCCTAACATAACGAAACACCATTTTAACAGTCATATACCTTGAGTTGTAACGCATTAAAACACTTTCTTCTTTGAAATGCTTCTCACATGATTTCGCACAAATGGATGACTTTATATACATTATCGAACAACCACGTTACTGCACGTATAGAGAAGGACACAGCATTTAATGAAATGTCAATTTTAAAAATGGCTGTACAATTACAACTGCTTTCAAACAATTTCATCCCCATTTTTGGTAACCAGTAAGATCTTATATAGGTTGTAGCGGGATACTTCTGATAGAATTACAATACCAGTAAACGATTCGAACTTCTGTAATGCACCTTCTAGTGCAACAAAAGATATCCTCCCAATAATAATAAATTTCTCACGAGTAGTTGAAAACAATCTTGGTCAATCTAAATATGACACTTAAAGAAGACAACAAACATTTCTAAAAAAATATTATTAAATATTCTAGCATAGACTTAATACCAATGTCTTACAGTCAAAGGAAACAAAATCCTTTCAAATGCAGAATAAAATATACCAGGAAATGAAATCTTTTTGAATTTCTAACCGACTATTTCTCAAGAATTGCCACATTCCATCTATTCTCATAGAGGAAGAAAATATCATAGTAATTACACATAACTTTGAAAATTTCATTGCCAAGAAAAAATCACCTAACCACATTCAAAAGAGACGACTGCAATTTAAAGAAATCAACCCTTAATGCAGAAAACCTTTATTTAATCATGCTTCACATTACAGTTTAATTTCACAATGCGATACCTCGATTCCGTGTTGAGTTTACTTGGAAATCAAATTAAATTCACCACCACAATGGTTGTGCCTTTGAAAGATAGTTTCTTTGGGACGGATAAGTTTAATCTGTTAAATACATTTTAAGGCCAAAACAAAAGGCAAAGTATACAATACAAACTCCATGCCAAGATATTGAAAGTCTTCTTTAAGGTTTGTTTTTAACCCTCTCTAACCTTAAGGTATGCTAGTATTCTTGGGTTTCCCCCACATCCAACAAAGGTGGCACATCATCTTTATAGCAAAGGTGGTTGAGACTATCATTCTAAATAACATACTTAATGCCATATGCCGCAGTGACAACAATACAACTACATCTAACAGAGGATTTATTCCCAAAGCAGATGAGTGTAACTTACAAATGAGTTAAAAATATCTCAGTCCTTGATTTGCATTTTCGTTCCCAACCAAGCGCATACGATCCTAACATAACGAAACACCATTTTAACAGTCATATACCTTGAGTTGTAACGCATTAAAACACTTTCTTCTTTGAAATGCTTCTCACATGATTTCACACAAATGGATGACTTTATATACATTATCGAACAACCACGTTACTGCACGTATAGAGAAGGACACAGCATTTAATGAAATGTCAATTTTAAAAATGGCTGTACAATTACAACTGCTTTCAAACAATTTCATCCCCATTTTTGGTAACCAGTAAGATCTTATATAGGTTGTAGCGGGATACTTCTGATAGAATTACAATACCAGTAAACGATTCGAACTTCTGTAATGCACCTTCTAGTGCAACAAAAGATATCCTCCCAATAATAATAAATTTCTCACGAGTAGTTGAAAACAATCTTGGTCAATCTAAATATGACACTTAAAGAAGACAACAAACATTTCTAAAAAAATATTATTAAATATTCTAGCATAGACTTAATACCAATGTCTTACAGTCAAAGGAAACAAAATCCTTTCAAATGCAGAATAAAATATACCAGGAAATGAAATCTTTTTGAATTTCTTACCGACTATTTCTCAAGAATTGCCACATTCCATCTATTCTCATAGAGGAAGAAAATATCGTAGTAATTACACATAACTTTGAAAATTTCATTGCCAAGAAAAAATCACCTAACCACATTCAAAAGAGACGACTGCAATTTAAAGAAATCAACCCTTAATGCAGAAAACCTTTATTTAATCATGCTTCACATTACAGTTTAATTTCACAATGCGATACCTCGATTCCGTGTTGAGTTTACTTGGAAATCAAATTAAATTCACCACCACAATGGTTTTGCCTTTGAAAGATAGTTTCTTTGGGACGGATAAGTTTCATCTGTTAAATACATTTTAAGGCCAAAAAACAGCAGAGTATACAATACAAACTCCATGCCAAGATATTGAAAATCTTCTTTAAGGTTTGTTTTTAACCCTCTTTAACCTGAACGTATGCTAGTATTCTTGGGTTTCCCCCACATCCAATAAAGGTGGCACATCATCTTTATAGCAAAGGTGGTTGAGACTATCATTCTAAATAACACACTTAATGCCATATGCCGCAGTGACAACAATACAACTACATCTAACAGAGAATTTATTCCCAAAGCAGATGAGTGTAACTTACAAATGAGTTAAAAATATCTCAGTCCTTGATTTGCATTTTCGTTCCCAACCAAGCGCATACAATCCTAACATAACAAAACACCATTTTAACAGTCATATACCTTGAGTTGTAACGCATTAAAACACTTTCTTCTTTGAAATGCTTCTCACATGATTTCGCACAAATGGATGACTTTATATACACTATCAAACAAACATGTTACTGCACGTATAGAGAAGGACACAGCATTTAATGAAATGTCAATTTTAAAAATGGCTGTACAATTACAACTGCTTTCAAACAATTTCATCCTCATTTTTGGTAACCAGTAAGATCTTATTTAGGTTGTAGCGGGATAGTTCTGATAGAATTACAATACCAGTAAACGATTCGAACTTCTGTAATGCGCCTTCTAGTGCAACAAAAGATATCCTCCCAATAATAATAAATTTCTCACAAGTAGTTGAAAACAATCTTGGTCAATCTAAATATGACACTTAAAGAAGACAAACATTTCTAAAAAAATATTATTAAATATTCTAGTATAGACTTAATACCAATGTCTTACAGTCAAAGGAAACAAAATCCTTTCCAATGCAGAATAAAATATACCAGTAAATGGAATCTTTTTGAATTTCTTACCGACTATTTCTCAAGAATTGCCACATTCCATCTATTCTCATAGAGGAAGAAAATATCATAGTAATTACACATAACTTTGAAAATTTCATTGCCAAGAAAAAATCACCTAACCACATTCAAAAGAGACGACTGCAATTTAAAGAAATCAACCCTTAATGCAGAAAACCTTTATTTAATCATGCTTCACATTACAGTTTAATTTCACAATGCGATACCTCGATTCCGTGTTGAGTTTACTTGGAAATCAAATTAAATTCACCACCACAATGGTTTTGCCTTTGAAAGATAGTTTCTTTGGGACGGATAAGTTTAATCTGTTAAATACATTTTAAGGCCAAAAAAACAGCAGAGTATACAATACAAAGTCCATGCCAAGATATTGAAAATCTTCTTTAAGGTTTGTTTTTAACCCTCTCTAACCTGAACGTATGCTAGTATTCTTGGGTTTCCCCCACATCCAATAAAGGTGGCACATCATCTTTATAGCTAAGGTGGTTGAGACTATCATTCTAAATAACATACTTAATGCCATATGCCGCAGTGACAACAATACAACTACATCTAACAGAGGATTTATTCCCAAAGCAGATGAGTGTAACTTACAAATGAGTTAAAAATATCTCAGTCCTTGATTTGCATTTTTGTTCCCAACCAAGCGCATACGATCCTAACATAACGAAACACCATTTTAACAGTCATATACCTTGAGTTGTAACGCATTAAAACACTTTCTTCTTTGAAATGCTTCTCACATGATTTCGCACAAATGGATGACTTTATATACATTATCGAACAACCACGTTACTGCACGTATAGAGAAGGACACAGCATTTAATGAAATGTCAATTTTAAAAATGGCTGTACAATTACAACTGCTTTCAAACAATTTCATCCCCATTTTTGGTAACCAGTAAGATCTTATATAGGTTGTAGCGGGATACTTCTGATAGAATTACAATACCAGTAAACGATTCAAACTTCTGTAATGCACCTTCTAGTGCAACAAAAGATATCCTCCCAATAATAATAAATTTCTCACGAGTAGTTGAAAACAATCTTGGTCAATCTAAATATGACACTTAAAGAAGACAACAAACATTTCTAAAAAAATATTATTAAATATTCTAGCATAGACTTAATACCAATGTCTTACAGTCAAAGGAAACAAAATCCTTTCAAATGCAGAATAAAATATACCAGGAAATGAAATCTTTTTGAATTTCTTACCGACTATTTCTCAACAATTGCCACATTCCATCTATTCTCATAGAGGAAGAAAATATCGTAGTAATTACACATAACTTTGAAAATTTCATTGCCAAGAAAAAATCACCTAACCACATTCAAAAGAGACGACTGCAATTTAAAGAAATCAACCCTTAATGCAGAAAACCTTTATTTAATCATGCTTCACATTACAGTTTAATTTCACAATGCGATACCTCGATTCCGTGTTGAGTTTACTTAGAAATCAAATTAAATTCACCACCACAATGGTTTTGCCTTTGAAAGATAGTTTCTTTGGGACGGATAAGTTTAATCTGTTAAATACATTTTAAGGCCAAAAAAACAGCAGAGTATACAATACAAAGTCCATGCCAAGATATTGAAAATCTTCTTTAAGGTTTGTTTTTAACCCTCTCTAACCTGAACGTATGCTAGTATTCTTGGGTTTCCCCCACATCCAATAAAGGTGGCACATCATCTTTATAGCTAAGGTGGTTGAGACTATCATTCTAAATAACATACTTAATGCCATATGCCGCAGTGACAACAATACAACTACATCTAACAGAGGATTTATTCCCAAAGCAGATGAGTGTAACTTACAAATGAGTTAAAAATATCTCAGTCCTTGATTTGCATTTTCGTTCCCAACCAAGCGCATACGATCCTAACATAACGAAACACCATTTTAACAGTCATATACCTTGAGTTGTAACGCATTAAAACACTTTCTTCTTTAAAATGCTTCTCACATGATTTCGCACAAATGGATGACTTTATATACATTATCGAACAACCACGTTACTGCACGTATAGAGAAGGACACAGCATTTAATGAAATTTCAATTTTACAAATGGCTGTACAATTACAACTGCTTTCAAACAATTTCATCCCCATTTTTGGTAACCAGTAAGATCTTATATAGGTTGTAGCGGGATAGTTCTGATAAAATTACAATACCAGTAAACGATTCGAACTTCTGTAATGCGCCTTCTAGTGCAACAAAAGATATCCTCCCAATAATAATAAATTTCTCACAAGTAGTTGAAAACAATCTTGGTCAATCTAAATATGACACTTAAAGAAGACAACAAACATTTCTAAAAAAATATTATTAAATATTCTAGTATAGACTTAATACCAATGTCTTACAGTCAAAGGAAACAAAATCCTTTCCAATGCAGAATAAAATATACCAGGAAATGGAATCTTTTTGAATTTCTTACCGACTATTTCTCAAGAATTGCCACATTCCATCTATTCTCATAGAGGAATAAAATATCATAGTAATTACACATAACTTTGAAAATTTCATTGCCAAGAAAAAATCACCTAACCACATTCAAAAGAGACGACTGCAATTTAAAGAAATCAACCCTTAATGCAGAAAACCTTTATTTAATCATGCTTCACATTACAGTTTAATTTCACAATGCGATACCTCGATTCCGTGTTGAGTTTACTTGGAAATCAAATTAAATTCACCACCACAATGGTTGTGCCTTTGAAAGATAGTTTCTTTGGGACGGATAAGTTTAATCTGTTAAATACATTTTAAGGCCAAAAAAACAGCAGAGTATACAATACAAAGTCCATGCCAAGATATTGAAAATCTTCTTTAAGGTTTGTTTTTAACCCTCTCTAACCTGAACGTATGCTAGTATTCTTGGGTTTCCCCCACATCCAATAAAGGTGGCACATCATCTTTATAGCAAAGGTGGTTGAGACTATCATTCTAAATAACATACTTAATGCCATATGCCGCAGTGACAACAATACAACTACATCTAACAGAGGATTTATTCCCAAAGCAGATGAGTGTAACTTACAAATGAGTTAAAAATATCTCAGTCCTTGATTTGCATTTTCGTTCCCAACCAAGCGCATACGATCCTAACATAACGAAACACCATTTTAACAGTCATATACCTTGAGTTGTAACGCATTAAAACACTTTCTTCTTTGAAATGCTTCTCACATGATTTCGCACAAATGGATGACTTTATATACATTATCGAATAACCACGTTACTGCACGTATAGAGAAGGACACACAGCATTTAATGAAATGTCAATTTTAAAAATGGCTGTACAATTACAACTGCTTTCAAACAATTTCATCCCCATTTTTGGTAACCAGTAAGATCTTATATAGGTTGTAGCGGGATACTTCTGATAGAATTACAATACCAGTAAACGATTCGAACTTCTGTAATGCACCTTCTAGTGCAACAAAAGATATCCTCCCAATAATAATAAATTTCTCACGAGTAGTTGAAAACAATCTTGGTCAATCTAAATATGACACTTAAAGAAGACAACAAACATTTCTAAAAAAATATTATTAAATATTCTAGCATAGACTTAATACCAATGTCTTACAGTCAAAGGAAACAAAATCCTTTCAAATGCAGAATAAAATATACCAGGAAATGAAATCTTTTTGAATTTCTTACCGACTATTTCTCAAGAATTGCCACATTCCATCTATTCTCATAGAGGAAGAAAATATCGTAGTAATTACACATAACTTTGAAAATTTCATTGCCAAGAAAAAATCACCTAACCACATTCAAAAGAGACGACTGCAATTTAAAGAAATCAACCCTTAATGCAGAAAACCTTTATTTAATCATGCTTCACATTACAGTTTAATTTCACAATGCGATACCTCGATTCCGTGTTGAGTTTACTTGGAAATCAAATTAAATTCACCACCACAATGGTTTTGCCTTTGAAAGATAGTTTCTTTGGGACGGATAAGTTTCATCTGTTAAATACATTTTAAGGCCAAAAAACAGCAGAGTATACAATACAAACTCCATGCCAAGATATTGAAAATCTTCTTTAAGGTTTGTTTTTAACCCTCTTTAACCTGAACGTATGCTAGTATTCTTGGGTTTCCCCCACATCCAATAAAGGTGGCACATCATCTTTATAGCAAAGGTGGTTGAGACTATCATTCTAAATAACACACTTAATGCCATATGCCGCAGTGACAACAATACAACTACATCTAACAGAGAATTTATTCCCAAAGCAGATGAGTGTAACTTACAAATGAGTTAAAAATATCTCAGTCCTTGATTTGCATTTTCGTTCCCAACCAAGCGCATACAATCCTAACATAACGAAACACCATTTTAACAGTCATATACCTTGAGTTGTAACGCATTAAAACACTTTCTTCTTTGAAATGCTTCTCACATGATTTCGCACAAATGGATGACTTTATGTACACTATCAAACAAACATGTTACTGCACGTATAGAGAAGGACACAGCATTTAATGAAATGTCAATTTTAAAAATGGCTGTACAATTACAACTGCTTTCAAACAATTTCATCCTCATTTTTGGTAACCAGTAAGATCTTATTTAGGTTGTAGCGGGATAGTTCTGATAGAATTACAATACCAGTAAACGATTCGAACTTCTGTAATGCGCCTTCTAGTGCAACAAAAGATATCCTCCCAATAATAATAAATTTCTCACAAGTAGTTGAAAACAATCTTGGTCAATCTAAATATGACACTTAAAGAAGACAAACATTTCTAAAAAAATATTATTAAATATTCTAGTATAGACTTAATACCAATGTCTTACAGTCAAAGGAAACAAAATCCTTTCCAATGCAGAATAAAATATACCAGGAAATGGAATCTTTTTGAATTTCTTACCGACTATTTCTCAAGAATTGCCACATTCCATCTATTCTCATAGAGGAAGAAAATATCATAGTAATTACACATAACTTTGAAAATTTCATTGCCAAGAAAAAATCACCTAACCACATTCAAAAGAGACGACTGCAATTTAAAGAAATCAACCCTTAATGCAGAAAACCTTTATTTAATCATGCTTCACATTACAGTTTAATTTCACAATGCGATACCTCGATTCCGTGTTGAGTTTACTTGGAAATCAAATTAAATTCACCACCACAATGGTTTTGCCTTTGAAAGATAGTTTCTTTGGGACGGATAAGTTTAATCTGTTAAATACATTTTAAGGCCAAAAAAACAGCAGAGTATACAATACAAAGTCCATGCCAAGATATTGAAAATCTTCTTTAAGGTTTGTTTTTAACCCTCTCTAACCTGAACGTATGCTAGTATTCTTGGGTTTCCCCCACATCCAATAAAGGTGGCACATCATCTTTATAGCTAAGGTGGTTGAGACTATCATTCTAAATAACATACTTAATGCCATATGCCGCAGTGACAACAATACAACTACATCTAACAGAGGATTTATTCCCAAAGCAGATGAGTGTAACTTACAAATGAGTTAAAAATATCTCAGTCCTTGATTTGCATTTTCGTTCCCAACCAAGCGCATACGATCCTAACATAACGAAACACCATTTTAACAGTCATATACCTTGAGTTGTAACGCATTAAAACACTTTCTTCTTTGAAATGCTTCTCACATGATTTCGCACAAATGGATGACTTTATATACATTATCGAACAACCACGTTACTGCACGTATAGAGAAGGACACAGCATTTAATGAAATGTCAATTTTAAAAATGGCTGTACAATTACAACTGCTTTCAAACAATTTCATCCCCATTTTTGGTAACCAGTAAGATCTTATATAGGTTGTAGCGGGATACTTCTGATAGAATTACAATACCAGTAAACGATTCGAACTTCTGTAATGCACCTTCTAGTGCAACAAAAGATATCCTCCCAATAATAATAAATTTCTCACGAGTAGTTGAAAACAATCTTGGTCAATCTAAATATGACACTTAAAGAAGACAACAAACATTTCTAAAAAAATATTATTAAATATTCTAGCATAGACTTAATACCAATGTCTTACAGTCAAAGGAAACAAAATCCTTTCAAATGCAGAATAAAATATACCAGGAAATGAAATCTTTTTGAATTTCTTACCGACTATTTCTCAAGAATTGCCACATTCCATCTATTCTCATAGAGGAAGAAAATATCATAGTAATTACACATAACTTTGAAAATTTCATTGCCAAGAAAAAATCACCTAACCACATTCAAAAGAGACGACTGCAATTTAAAGAAATCAACCCTTAATGCAGAAAACCTTTATTTAATCATGCTTCACATTACAGTTTAATTTCACAATGCGATACCTCGATTCCGTGTTGAGTTTACTTGGAAATCAAATTAAATTCACCACCACAATGGTTTTGCCTTTGAAAGATAGTTTCTTTGGGACGGATAAGTTTAATCTGTTAAATACATTTTAAGGCCAAAAAACAGCAGAGTATACAATACAAACTCCATGCCAAGATATTGAAAATCTTCTTTAAGGTTTGTTTTTAACCCTCTCTAACCTGAACGTATGCTAGTATTCTTGGGTTTCCCCCACATCCAACAAAGGTGGCACATCATCATTATAGCAAAGGTGATTGAGACTATCATTCTAAATAACACACTTAATGCCATATGCCGCAGTGCGACTACATCTAACAGAGAATTTATTCCCAAAGCAGATGAGTGTAACTTACAAATGAGTTAAAAATATCTCAGTCCTTGGTTTGCATTTTCGTTCTCAACCATCCACATCTAACAGAGAGTTCAATCACAAAGCACATCAGCTTTCACTGTTACGTTACTGCAGTTCTCTCCTACATTTCTTTTATTTTGTAAGTAGGGTAATGAATTGTACAATGTTACAAGTTTTTCAACAGCAAATCTCATTTAATTTGTAGTAGGCAAAGGAAATCTGATACAAATCACGTATTGTCATAGATACCTATAATATGTTACTTTTGTAAATTAAGTAACAGTCATTGGAAAAAGTATAAAATGAGGTACATGCTGTATACTTTTAGGATTTTATATTGTAAATGAACAACACCTATTTCATTTTAAGTGTTGTACATTGTAGGGAACATTTCTTCTTTTCTCAATTTATATCCACCTTTGTGTTGACATTCACGTTTAAGTTGTTTTTGTTTTCTGATACTATTTCGAAACATAATTGCGACTCGTGCAAACTCCTAATTCACCTTATTCTCTAAAATGTCTGAAGATAATTACTTTGAACTGATTTATCTTTAAAAAAAATACTTACAGACTTCTGAAGAATCCAAAACTTCAAGTACTGTGTGTCCTGAATAATAGATTCTAAAATAACAAATTATAATTTTTCCACTTTTTAAAAATGTTAGTGATTGTCAGGCAAGGCATACACACCATCCTACATATCATGTTACCAGATATATACCTACTGCATATTGCATTTTAATCTAATAACAAATTATTACATGTTTACTGTCACATCTGTAAATTGATGACACTCCAATGCTTGGGGCAACTGAACAGTGATTTAACTAAAACAAATTTACAAAATGAAAAGAAACCATTAACCTTCATTTTCATATTTATTTATAACACATAAATATATACAAAATAATAGGCACACACGTTTTCCTAAAATTAAGGTTAAAAAATGTTAATAAAAGGGAAATTGCATTATACAAATATATATATATATATAGCAGACAGATTGAGGTATAACATAATGGTGTTACACAATATTGTGGATTTGATTAGTGCTGGCAAGTCATACTTCTTTTAATTCCACGGTTCTAATACTGTTCCATTTTCAACAAAATTGTCAACTAAACTTTGGATATAAATGTCTTCATGATTTCCAATGAAGTTCTTGTCAATTACATCGGCTTTTTGTAGTTTATTCAAAACTTTAACATTACTTATTCTTTTTAAGAAACTGTCCATTCCTAAAAGTCGATCAAATTCTTCATCTGCACTACAACTCGGGTTTGTAATGCGGTGGGAAATAAAGTCTTTTATTTTATGGTCTTCGCTTTTAAAAGTGTGCGAATTACAAATTAACCTTTCTGATTTCGCCCTTTGTAAAGCTGCAGAAAGCAAAACGTCTGTAAGCACTGATGGATATTTAGAACGGCGATTGCGATTACGTTTCGTAATTAAAGAAGATATAAAAACGCTTGGCTTCTTAAATCTCTTACCATCTTTACATTTTCGGCAATACAAACATCTCGCGTTTGATGAACACATATCTTTTTAAGACTATTTCCACGAAATACAGTCCAAATACAGTTAAAACCAAACTTCTCAAACAACTTCTGTCGAACTCTGTGGCAAAACGTAGAAGCTTCGTGAAAATGTTTTTTTTCCTCAACAAACCGGTTAATCCGGTTTTAAACCAATAGCAACGCGTTAAACTATCACGTGATAATGACATCATTTTGCATATCTTCCAATAGCCTTTCGGAACGCACCATTTTGCAGTTTACTAAAAGCAAAGGCGAGTGGGATGTTTATTCTCACGGAAAACGATTGGGAAAACTCAAACAGAACGAATAAAATGACGCTGTGAATTGCTTACGGCTTTTTTATTACCAGTTGCTACTCTACTTTTTCAAATGCAGTTAAAAAATAAATCTTTCTGGAAGCAAAGAAATAGGAACGGCTTTTTGATTTTGAAGCACAAATTCGACTTGGAATGAAATAGATTATTCAAATATGAACTTATATTCCAGCCTTTATAAGAATGCTTTTGGATAAGAAAATGGGTGTGAATAAACTCGTGTCGACAAAAAGTAATTTTCTACATACAATACTTGAAGAGAGGGAAGCACCCAGTCTATCCCAACATTCATATCAGAAAAAGAAACCAAATACCGTATTTCCTCTTATTAGCGCCCCTGGCGCTTATATAAAAACTGACTCAAAAAGTGCGGCGCTAATAAGAGGGCGGCACTTATAAAATAATTTTCAAAATGGTATAGAAATTAATTTTATTTAATGGAATTTTCTCGCTCTTCAAAAATAATAAAACAAAAGAATCAGTAATGTTTTTATATTACAAAATGTCAATAAAATCATCTCGTCATCGGAGATACCACCAAAAGAAATCCTTCAATATTTTCATCAGCGTTCTCAAACGGATTTTCCGTTAAAGAATGATCACCCCGAACTCAATAACTCAGCGCCAGCTGCACATGGTGATCCTTCTTTGAAGCAATGAATCAAATTATCCTCGCTTCCATCAACTGCCAGATCCAATGCGCACACCTTGAACGATTTTCTAATGAGATCTTCAGGTAGTGCAGCCCAAGATTTGAGAACCCATTCAACCATTTTCCGTCTTGTGGGAGGCTTTGGATTTCCAGCTGCTGTAAACTCGTGTATTCCATTACTCAACCATTCATCATATAATTCGGTAAACTTAACCTTCAAAGGTTTGTTCCAAGATATATCAGGGGCTTGCAAATATTTTGTACAACCTTTTGGTATAATTATCAAATCAACTTTGCTATCTTTCAATTGCTTCTTAACAGAGTCCATTAAGTGACATTGAAATGAATCCCAAGCTAAAAGTCGCAGCACAGTTGATCTATTCAAACAAGAATTTTTCTTGAGCTAATTAGTTTAATTCATAATTGTTTTAACAATTGTTTTGTTTTATCATTATTACACTTTTTCCTTGAAGCTGATGAGCAGAATCGTCTTATTTGCCAAGTAATTGGAAAACGGAAACGTGAAGTTGGTCTGGTGGTTGCAGCGAAGTTTTTTGCTTTCTCGGAAAATAAAAGATCGGCTGAGACCTTGGATCGTGAAATGAAGAAACGAAAAGAACTATTGACTTATTTCGAACTTACGTACGAGCCTGAGTTTGTGAAAATTATAAAATTTCTCTGGTTTATGAAAGATAAAAAATAATTTTGAAGCTAAAAAACGTATTGTATTGTATAACTATCCTTCTGTAGGGGTTACTGCTCTTTTTCTAATTAGCGCCGCTTTTTTAGGTGCGGCGCTAATTAGAGGGCGGCGCTAATAACATAATTTTACCCCAAGGTGCGGCGCTTATTAGAGGGCGGCGCTAATATGAGGCCCGGCGCTAATAAGAGGAAATACGGTACATGCCAACTGTAAAACCTCAGGCGCCGTGGAAGGTCTACGTGGGATAAAGATGAGAACGCTTAAGTGATCGATTATCGAAACACAGATATGACATCAAATAGAGTCCAGACAACACAGAATTGGCTCACTATTTTGCGAACGACTATTCCAACAAGAACATGGCAGACCGATTTTTGTAACGTGATCTGAATACAGCCCAGAGACGAAGTCGGGAAGACTTCTGGATCTGTAAACTTCAAACAATGAAACCAAGCTGGTTAAACGCCGATGGTGGAAACCCGCGAGATGCACTATCACTTTTAATGATTCCAATGAAACGTTTATTTGACGTCATCACATATTCGACGCCGTTCTTTTTGTAATATAGTCAATTTGGCTGAATAGATCCTGAATTGGTAATTCGGTCAATTCTTTTTGCACTGTTCACTGTATTCTAGCTACTTGCCATCATTTCAAACAACCTATTTTCCATCCTCGTTATACATTTCGCTTAATAATTGATAATTTTAATGCTACCTTGATCTCGTCAATATATAAAAACGAAACAAAATGTCTTCAAAATGTTATGAAGGTTAATGGTTTCTTTTCATTTTGTAAATTTGTTTTAGTCAAATCACTGTTCAGTTGCCACAAGCATTGGAGTGTCATCAATTTACAGATGTGACAGTAAACACGATAGATATCATTAGTTATTAGAATAAAATGCAAGATGGAGTTGGCGTATATGTAGAAATCTTTGTTTCAAGAAGCGCTTTACGTAGCCATTAGGTCCACCTTGACCTTGATCCGAAGAATTATATTATTTTCTTTTAATTTCTTTGAAATATCCTCGGTCATTTGACCCTTAAATACATCCAGGAAGAGCAGGTTGAGTTTAGGATAGCAGAAGCGAATTCCTTATTGTGTAAGGTATCAACTTTAAAACCTTGATGGTTCGGCTTCATTACTGTAAAGTTTTTCATTCACACTCAAAGAAAACGTAGATGGAAAATTGTTTTTGTTTGTTTTGCCACTATTTATCAATTGAGGAAGTAAAAACTTTCCGCCAAGAGAAATAGAAAAAGTTGTTGTTATCATTCGTTTATCAGTGGAGCCAGTAATAAGAACAGTAAAAGCCTTTTAAAGCCATTGTTTTGTTGGTGTATAAACTTTGTTGGAGTTTTGTCCAAACTCATTACCGAAGAAGTGGGGATGTCATTTTTTTCAATGGTACGGACAGTCATTAGATAGATGGCACTTCTATATCTTTACCAAGAGATTCTGAAATTTTGACTTTTCTGTAGTTCCTATACGGCTTAGATATTTCATTCTATTAAACGAACTGCAAGCCTAAGTTGACTTTACTAAATGAATATGATCCAACTCCATCTCAGGATGCCGTTTAATAAGTGCCTTTCCAACTGATATTGCTTTCCACATTCTTACGTACAACGCCTCCTGGTCTCTCATCTGGGGAAACGATTTTGTAACGACCTCTTTTGTTCTTCTCACTTCGAGATTTTAACAACTGTTTCATAATTGGGAAAACCAAGGCCAGTTTCATTTTGTTTTCGTAACCGGTTTTGCGGAGTCAACTTTGCTTGTTTTAGTTAAAAGTAAGCCAAAGAATTATTGTCCAAGTGCGGGTAAGGACTGATAAACGAAAGTCAATCTCGAAGGTTTCTTTTTCTAATTACTATGGTAACACAGGAGAAAACCTATTAAATATTTATGTTACAGAATTCAGAAAAAAGCTTGAAAGAAAGGAAAAAACGAAAGAACATTCGAAAACTGAGTTCGCCAATCGTGGTAGCTCATTCATTTCTCCCGACGGAACCATCAGATTTTATGTTTTGAAAAAATCACATTTAACGTAAAGATAGAAGATTTTCTTTCTCATGTTATGTCAATCTTAAGATATGTCTTACGAAAATATCTTTATATTTTCCCCAGCGGTACGAGTATGCCATGTCTACTCAGATATTTGGGAACCTAATTGTAATGAATAATTATCTTGTTTCCATGAAAGAGAAAATATTTTTGACATGTCTGCAAAAAAAACTTGAAAGAGAACAGAACTGAAATATCTCGTGCTACGAAGTATCTTCTGGATAGAACAGCTAGAGCTAGTTTATCTCATTATTATTCCCTTTATTCGAAAGAAGCCTCGTGATTTCTTGTTCTGTAAAGTGCTTATTGGTAAATATAAAGAGATAATTGTATATTGAGCCAAAAAAGGAAGTCATTGTTACATGTTTTTGGAAAAAGTATGGTGATATCGGTGAAAACTCGATGTCTATCCAGTACCTAAACCTAAAGTATAGGCTGAAAAGAACATACATAAGGGACATTAGAGGTTTTTCGTCGTTGGAGACAACACCAGCAAGAAAAGCGGACTGGAGAAGAAAACATAACATATCCAACAAAATTATACTGAACTAAATATTATATGCATTGCATTAGAAAATGGAAAAGAAAATGGAAGTATTATCTGAAAAAACATCTGAAATCTTTTTCTGAATAATTTTCGTAGAAGTCGTCCCGGCTACTACTATGGGCTGTGTTCTTCAGATATTACACGCGCGCGTTACAAAATTCGGATTTCCATATATTGTCGGAATGGTCGTTTGCAAAATGGTGAGACAATGTGTTGTCTTGTTGTCTTCTTAATATCATCATATCATCTGTGTTTCGAGATTCGATTCCTCTGGAATTATTGTTTAACCTTTTAACGATTTAATTCCAACAAATACACACAGTGCGATTTAAAATCCATTGAAAACGATAGATTTACGCTGACAAAACCACTATTTGCAGATACGAACCAATTTTATAAATTATGTAATTTTTTACGTTCAAATCGAAAATAAAAATATATGAAGTTATAAACTGTTTGTTTTTTAAGTAGCTAACTAACTGTAGTGGGTGAATTTCATTGTACAGGCCTATTCAGATTTAAATGATGCTAAATCTCACTAAGAATCAACCTATAATTTTACTATAAGTTTTAGTATTGAATATGGTACTGATATATGATTTTACAAATTTGCTGATGAATGCTTGATATCGGTACGCGCGCACTTCGTTAAGTTTAGATCCATCCTATCTAAATGCAATGACGTCCCATAAATAATTAAAACGCGTTTTGACAAGGACTTCTCTGGAACTGTATTATCAATGAAGGGTTTCATTATGAAACAAATGAATATTTAAAAGACACTTAATGGAAACGTTTATGTGGTCGGTATTACGCGAGGAGATTTCAAAATACTTTCAGAAAGAAGAATTTTAAAAATGGTATTGTTATTTGTTTTGTTCAGTTTTGTTGCTGTAAACTCGCAAAATTTTCCCAACTACTGGAATGGAAAGATAGCCACAAATCTCAATGGAACCATGGAGAAAGCCACTCCTATTAAAATCATTTCTTCAAACATAGAGTATAACCGACACAAATCTGCAACAGACAAAATTCGCGCTAAGCTAACACGAGAGAACGACAAAGTTCTCCCCGCCGATCAATTCAACCCGTCAAATGAACCACCTGCCAATAAAAGTGGGAAGGTACTTAAAGCTCGTGAAATTTCCCTGTTTATTTCCTAACCTTTCTTCGTAGATTCGTAAACTGGAATTGAGCAATGGGTACATGACGTATTTGGAAGTCATGGATGAATTTGAGTATGTTAAAGATATCCCGACTTCTAAGATTTAAACATAAATTAAGAGAAATTATTAACAAATGCTACATTTCTTTTGTTAATGAGGTGAAATTTACAATTGTCTTATAACAGCAAATAGGAATATATTGTTTATTGCTTTATAAGGAACAGGAGGGAAAAGAGGGTTATTTTTTAGATATCTCAAGCATTCATAGCTCCATTTTTACGACTTTTCTTTATACAGCTTCAATGGGAATAAAACAGTTCCTGTTAAAATATCGGTATCATGGTTGGATAAAGAAGAGAATCTTAGCAAGTATCGAATCCCTGGAGAGTTTGCAACTGCAGTAAAAAATGCGTATTTGCTCAATATTACCCTGACGTTGGGATGGAAGCGCTTTTCAAATGTGATCAGTGAAGCTTTGAATAAAGAGAAAGTGTGGGAATTGGGTACGTTTTAGAAAAATATATGAACTTAAAACAGAAAAACGATTGTCAGCCAAAAACCTTTTAAATTTAAACACTCTACACAATCATTTTGCAGCATTCTGAAAAATATTAAAATTCCTTTAGAGGACTATCTATGCTTCTATGACGGCACGGAAGCGAAAATTGTGAACGGAAAATGTGTGATCCCCTACAAGTTGATTATTGACAATTACTACTCGATGTGGGTGCCATACACTGGTTTGATAACAGAATCGGTGAACGGCGAAAGGAAGAGAGCAACGAATAATAAAGATCTACTTGAAACTCCGCCATGTTATGATGATGGAGAGGATGGAAATGATTTTACTGACGATGATCCCGAACAAGACTGCGACGTAAGAACGTGTGTGTTGTAGCACAAAACCTTTAATGTAAAATGATTCAATATATATTTATATATATATATATTTTCCCGAAATTATATTTAGGGTTTAATAATGAGATGCATTTTGAAACATGCTTTAGTTTGGGAATTTTTTCAGGTTTACGAAGAAGTAGTGCATGTAGAGGAAAGAGATTTCATACTGAATCCAGAAGTCAATTGGTATTTGGTGGGTAAAAACGTTGTAGTTTAGAACTAACGCAAGTCGTTGAATGTGTTATTTTAAAGCAGTGTTTTACATATAGTTTGATTCGAAACCAGCCGCAACTGGATGGAGTATAAACACAACATTCGGATAGTAGGTAAAAAACTGAGTTAGGGCTGTGTTTCATTTGTTAAACATATTCTAGCAACAGAACAAAGTTTTCATTTGATCTCAATTTCACTGTGATGTTTAACAACTGGACGGTTGACTTCCCAGAGGGGCTGCTTTATAACTATCGCGATGGATCGTTTTTATACGAAATATTTCGACTGGAAATCTACTATTGGACAGAAGATCCAGACACGCGTTCTGGTAATGTATGTTTTTGACGGTGTCATTAATATAAATATACGTTATAAATTAGAATTACTTCGAATGTATTACACCCATCTACACTTGCTCTAGAGCGCCCTGTCCCTTCGGAATTCTTCTTCATGACAATTGTAATGATGATTATCGGGGCAAGTCTTTTATTGGCGATTCTTGTACGAGTTCTCACAGGATCGGGTCATGCTTTTTCCCTTCATTTTTGGGCGTACTGGAAGAAGCTTCAAGCCCATAACCTGCTCGATTCCGCTATGGATGATAAGTCTCGGAAAGAAGTATCTGTGAGAGAGAGATTCAGAGAGACTCTAGGTGAAAAAAGTGGAGAAGGGATTATTATTTTCAGGCGAATTTAACTTTTTCAAAAATATGAAAAAATACACACTTTATTTATTGCACAACTAGTTGTAACCGTGCGACTTGCACTGATCACTACTTATATAGAAAATATCCTTGTCAACTTGTCTTTGTGTTTGAATATAAATATATATATGTGTGTCTAGTACCGTATACGGGCTGTTTTGAATGAGCTAAATCTGTTGGATAGAATTAGATAAAAAGCAGGGCGTATAAAAATGTTGCATATATATCCCATGCCTAAATTATTTTGATTCAGTTGTAGCATTCATTAAGTGCATTAAGTTGTTAAAAATCCGTAAACTCGATTTCATATCTCATAATGTTACATCTGTTGATGGGAGAGATAAAATGTTGTTTTTAAATTTCTTTCATTTGAATGTGTATTCTATCTAATAAACCTTAGAGTACTCTAAGTTTGGTTAAAAATCTTTAATTTTGATGTATTTCAAGTTTTTTCCCAATAAGTTGCAATGGGATAATTCAAGTTGAAATATCTTACTAGGTTTTTCAAATTTGGGATTAAATCTATTGGACGGAAATGTTGGATGGAAAAAAATACGACTTTAAAATACATTTCTATTCTGTTTCTAAAACATCCTTAAATGAATCATGTCAGCCATTTTGATTTCAATATCATTCAAGATTTCAATATCAACAGAATTTTAATAGACAATTAAAAACTATGGTATTTAATGAATTTTTTGCTGGGAATTGTTTTCTAAAGCAAAGAGAACTTTCAAAAACACCTTCTTAAATAGACTTTAAAACGTCCCTCATTTTCATAATAAATCTTCGGCTTTACGGCAAATCTCTACGCGTTTTTTTATGAGGGACTTTCCCACTTCGGATTTGGTAAATACTTTCTACTAAATACTTTCTACACACTAGCTCGTTATTATTTCGAGTAATAAAACTACTCTAAACTCTAAAGAAAGAAAATGTTGCGGGAAGAAAAAATTGCAGGATGAAAATGATGCAAGTAAATTTTCGCCACTTTCGCGACGTTTTCTTCCGCAACAATTATTTTTTTACAATTCGCAACTTTTTCTTCCCGCAGCGTTTAATTGTTTCTTGTTATTTTATAAAAGCATCCGAACAAATATAAACCCGAATTTTACATCTACAAAGAAAAGGAAAAAAAACACGTACAGGCGAAGAATAATACTAAATTTATGTCGCACCTGTTATTCTTCCTATATCTTTGAATATTCTTTGGTAATGGGGTCTTACAGTTGCAAATGCACTAACCTAATTATTAATTAAGCCTTAGCCTTGTTCTTAGAATGTTCTTAATTTTTGACCAATTTAAGCCTTAGTGTTCTTATAAAATTGTTCTTATATAAAAAAAAAGTATATTGGAAAAGCTACGTTACGCACAAATGGTGCAGAATACTAGTCTCTAAGAATTTGGGGAACGCGGAGAACTCAGAGTACCTTTAGCGAAATTCGCTCGCTTACTGTGGGTAAAAGTTGTCAACAAGAATTCCATTGAGTCGTATGTTTCCTGTCGCTTGGTCCCTCTTGATAAGAATCCTGGAGTTAGACCAATCGGTATAGGATAGTGCTAAGGAGGATCGTCGGCAAAGCAATCATTAGTGTCATCAAGTGTGATATCATAGAAAGTGGCGGGTCTCTACAGTTATGTACTGGTTTACCTTCTGGATGTGAGACATCAAATGCCTTTAACAGCTTGAATCGGGAAGCATTATTCCATAACATTCAATACCGCTGCTGATCTATTGCGCAATATGTTTAAAATTGCTACGGTAAACCAGTAAAGTTAGCGTTTTAATTTGTTGGTCACAATTCGAAGCTTATGGTATTGTTCAAAACAACAAACCTATTGTTTTTTCCTTTCAATCTTAGCTATGGTATTCTTTTCAAATGTGTTGTTACAAAGAAAAAATGGTACGGCAGTGCATCTGACACAAATCAATATAATGCTTGGTTATCATACTTACACGGGTAGTACTTCTGCAAGGGAGGGGAAGTTCTTCTAGATTAGATTCCAAACTATTGTCAATTGAATCTAAAAGAGTCAGATATACATATAAATTTAAGTATGAATTTTTTTCTCGCTTTTTGTTTACATTTTGTAGGCTTATGGATTTATACTACTTTGTTTTCGCATAAACTTAGACAATTGACCTTGAGGAGATTCGTAATTAATTTTGAACATCACTCTCATATAACTAAGAGTTATAAAATTTCAGCACCAAATTTTAGTAACCATCAATAAAATCAAAATTTTATCTTCAAGAATTCAAGCGCTAATAATCTCTCCAGAGAACTTTGCACGACAGGGTAGACTCAACTTATAGCTATTAATTAAGTCTGTAGCGGTCTGAGACTTTTAGCCAATGTCCGTAAAAACCTAACCACTAATATTGCAGAATTGATCTACAAAATAATGATTCTGCCGATCCTTACATATAGCTCTACAATTAAAACGAGTTTGTCAAACACTCAACTTTTGAAGTTTGCTTCTATTGAAAGTCGAGCTGCAGATATCACCGGAAAGCCCAAAATGAAAAGTGTTAAGGAAACTGGAACTGCTGAAAACCAGATTTCGACTATGGTTGTAAAATTAAAATGTCTCCGTAAAAAATTAGTCACAAAACGTTAGATACATATTTTGAATGTCAAAACCATGGGTAACGCACAAGAAACAATGGATATTCGTTCAAAGTTCCAAAGATTAAGCTTGAAATTGGTAGACCTAGCTTTTATTTTGGAAGTGTTAAAATATTTAATGAACTAGGTACCCGCCCATTGGAATTTAGGAAATCGGTTTTGACATGATCATTGATTTTTATGGGTGAAATTGTAGTCGGTTTTTATATTCTGGCTTTACTCGATCAATCCCTTACATCAGTTTTTCTTGTTTCTTGTGTCTACTCTATTCTTGCATCGTGTTTAAAGGATGTTAAGCTTATAAGTGTTGACATGATGTCAGGATGTGAAGGAATAAATGAACAAGAAAGAAAGTATTGTATAAATAGTTGTGCAGAAACAGTCTAGGTAGAAAAGCATAAAAATCTAACTAAAAAGCTAGTTACAATATCAACGAGGAAGGAGCCGGGAAGGAGATGAGAGAATTGAGTGAAAATTCAAATAAAGTATTCAAGCTTGTGAAATAGAAGAAAGAGATGCAGAAGGACCAGATGCATACATTGAAAGGAAACCTCAATGAAACATAGCCTCTCATCAAGATAGAGGTACAGTCTGGAAGATGATATGGATTTTGAATGATCAGAGGATGGAAGCAGTTATGATAAAAGGGTTTTTGACTAAGGTAATGAGGGAAATGAAAGCAAGAAAAACAGTTGGTTCTTTGGATGTGAGTGGAGATGGTAGAACTCTGCCAGTAATGGAAATGAAGTGCTAGATGACCACGTGTGGTGGACGTGTGTGGATGACAAAATCACTGTTGTGTACAAATGTGGTGAATGTCAGATGGACAAAATTGATGAGAGTAATCCAAAATCTAGAGAGAGATTTAATTAATGTTGCCTCGTTTAATATCTTTAAAAATCTGCAAGATTTACACTTATATACAGAATGAAAATATTTGATTGAGTAAGCATTTTACGATTTTTTTTATAGTAATAATATATAATAATAAAAGATTATAGTATCGTAATCTCTGTAGTTTCATCTGCTTCTTAGAAATCTAATGTCTGAAACTGGAATTTACGGTCATATATTTTACACATTTATTTTCTACTAATCAACTACTTTTTCTAGTATTTTTTATATCATATACTGTATAACATATATTATCGATAAACAGCATTTGCAGGTTTGATAGGCCTACTTGCCTATACAAAAAAAATTTGTAAACCTTTTATCTAATAATAAAAAAGATGCAAAGAAACAAAAGAATAGGAAAGCTTTGTCATTAGTAGTAAGCCTAATTTGAGGTTTTAAAGAAAATAATCTTCATGTAATGGAAATATTCTGAACTGTCTGGAAGATATAGTTTCCACCGATCTAGAAAGCTTAGAGATAAAAATTGTGGCCTCACGGGATTAATCCATGAATAATCAACTCAATCTTAAAGCAAATACAATGGCAGATTTAAATCCTGGATATATATACGCATTTATATGATGTAAGTTGATACAACACTGAGATAAAGTTGAAAATGTTTTGGAAATAACTTCCAAGAATAAATTAAATCAGGATATCATTGGAGAAAAGTGTGTGAGAAATGACATCAGAGATTTAGCTTTTGATGATGGTGCTAAAAAATTGGCTTGGGAAAGTTATTATAGTAAATTACTAAATGAAGAGTTTGAATGGGACTGTAGTCATTTGTCACCAGTTAGTCCAATTGAGGGTCCTGCTGTCAGAATAGAAAAGGATTGGGTTAAATCGGCTCTTAGTAAGATGAAAGATGGTAAAGCTGCTGGTCCATCAGGTATTGTTTCTGAAATGCTGAAGGCATCTGGTGAGGATGGTATTGACATCATCACTGAACTTGTAAATGCTATCGTCAGTCACGGTGTAGTCCCTGCGGACTGGGAAATTGGCTCTATAGTAAACTGCTATAAAGGTAAAGGTGATGCCCTGGAGAGAAGTAATTATAGAGGGCTGAAAATGTTAGACCAAGTTATGAAAGTATTAGAAAAGATATTGACAAGATTTATTATATAGATAGGGTGAATATTGATGATATGCAGTTTGGATTTATACCTGTACCGGGAACTATTGATGCAATTTTTATAGTCAGGCAGTTGCAGGAGAAATATCTGCAAAAGAATAAGAGGTTATATTTTGCATTTGTTGATTTAGAGAAAGCTTTTGACAGAGTACCACGTGAAGTAATTTGGTGGGCAATGCGAAGGTTAAGAGTCGATGAATGGATAGTGTCAGTTGTTATGTCTATGTATGAAAATGCCAGAAGTCATGTCAGAGTGAATGGATTGTATAGCAAGGAATTTGGAGTTAAGGTTGGTGTTCATCAGGGATCTGTTCTTAGTCCGTTACTCTTTATCATGGTTTTGGAGGCTTTATCTCAGGAGTTTAGAGTAGGGTGTCCATGGGAATTATTGCATGCCGATGATCTTGTGCTTATTTCAGATAGTCTAGAGGAGTTAACTGCAAAATTTGCTACTTGGAAGAAAGGTATAGAGTCAAAAGGGCTTAGAGTTAACATGGGTAAGACAAAAGTTGTGGTCAGCGGAGTTGGCATTTCAGCACCTATTTCTTCAGGTAGATGGCCATGCTCTGTATGTAGTAAGGGTGTTGGTAATAACTCAATATATTGCAAATATTGTGATCATTGGGTTCATAAGAAGTGTCAACTTACCTCAGTGGTGGACTATGTGTGTAGGGTGTGTACTGGTGAAAATACCTTAGCAACTGGACAGCCAGTAGAATCTGTGCCAATAGGTGATGACTTTTTAGAGACAAAGCATGGCTTTTGTTATTTGGGTGACATGATTAGTACAGGAGGTGGCGCAGAACAAAGTTGTATAACTCGAATTAGATCTGGGTGGAAAAAGTTTAGAGAACTTTTACCTCTCCTAACTTCTAGAGTGATATTTCTTTGCACGAAAGGCAGGGTGTATGATGCTTGTGTAAGGAGTATTTTTCTATATAGTGGGGAGAAATGAGGAGTTAGAACTGTTGAACTAAACAGACTAGAGCGTAATGACATGAGAATGATTAGATGGATGTCAAATGTGACATTGAAGGATAGGAAGCCTTCAAATGAGTTAAGAGAGCATTGTGGACTAGAAAGTGTTAGAAAATCTTTGCAAAGGCGTTGGCTTAGATGGTTTGGTCATGTTGAGAGAATGAATGATAATAACTGGGTTAAGAAGTGTAGAGATTTAGTTGTAGATGGTAAGTGTGGTAGAGGCAGGCCACGGACAACATGGAGCCAGGTTGTGAAGAAAGATCTCGTTGAGAAACGTATTCAGCCTGGGTTGGCGCAGGATAGAGTAGGATGGAGGCGTGCCATCAGTAAACCCGTCTAACCCGTGCCAGCATGGAAAATAGACGTTAAATGTATAGAGAGAGAGAGAGAGAATACTGTTGAACAGTTATGAAAATCAATCATTTTTAAATAATTTTATGACTTTTTCAGGTACAGGTAAACCCCATCAGACACGAAAATTAGCTTTGAAATAATATTGAATTGTTGCTTTTTATATATGTTTTTACAGTCAATTCGCATTACACTACCCTGTGTGTTTAGGACAAAAATGGATAAATGGGTAAAATTAGCAACCAGATGTCAGATTTTTGCTGGGAGATGTTTATTAATTAATCAACGATCCATAATTACAAGTTCAAAATATTTGGGATTAGAAGAATTTTTCCCCTCTGGTGTTTATGGAACTGATAAACTTGTTGATGAAAATCCTACAGTTGGAAGAAAATGGCGTGCAGATGAACTGAGATTGCGAAGTAACGTGGATTTGCATAAATTTTGGTACGTTTTATTAAAAGAGAAAAATATGCTATTGACAATGCATCAAGAAGCAAAACGATTGGGCCGACCCGTACCAGGACCAACAAGACTGGACAAAGTGGAAAAGTCAATGTTAACTGTGAAAAAAGTCTTGTACGAGCGTCAAAAATCTATTTTACATTTGCGCAATGAGGAGAGATACCGCTTTGATGATAATGAAGATTGAAAACGTGGGACAGAAAATGAAACAGTTACGGAAGGAAGTTAAAGTATAAAATGTGTGCAATAAGATATACTGAAATAATGTCATATTTCACAAGAAATGTTTTAGATTTATACTAACTGCATTAAGTTTTAACCTAAAAGTCATATTTTCTGTTAACTGAAATTGAGCTCTTTTTTGCCATTAAACAATTAGAAAGTTGAATTATGGTTGAGGAGTCAAATATTGAACAAGTGGTGAATGTGAATGAATGGATTAAGAAAAATGAAGAAAACTTCAAACCTCCGGTTTGCAATGCTGTCATGTAAGCTTTTTGTGTTTTTAAGATTTATGAAGGTTTTGTTTTTAAAGGGCAGGAGGTTTTTTGAAGATAATGTTTGTTGGTGGCCCCAATGTAAGAAAAGACTATCATTTGGACCAAGCAGAGGAGGTATGTTCTAAATATTGAAGTTGACAAAATAATTATATTATATCATGTATCTTATGGTCTTAAGATGAGCAGACTGAGCAAGTTAAAACCTATTTACTATAAATCACATGTATAAGTCTTTTTATCTAACTATCTTGATGGATTATCAGACTTTTTGGAAAGAAAACAAGAATATACATTCGTACTATACCATACTAATGTGGATCACGAAATAAAGTCCATATAGATGTATGTGTACAGGGATGTCATTCTGAGGCGAGCCCTGGCTCGCGATCGCCTTGAGCTCGCGTAGCAAGCTTCGAGGCGATACTTTTATTGATCGCCTCACGTTCTGAAAAACTGTTTATGGCGATCCTTTTTTATTGTTTTTTTTTATCGTTTTGATGATTTCGGAAGATTTTTTCCTTCTCTAAAGTATTATATAAAATATAATTTTAATTTGATAAATCTATAGGTTATTTTTTTACAAACTACACATACAATCTATTAATCGATTCGACCTCCGTCTGTAGCGTTTAAAGTTATGGCAATATAGAAAATTTGAAGCCGCTTGAGATTGTTGAGACAACTTTAAACAAACATCAAAAAGAAGAGTTTCTTTTTTTGAATGATTTCTTTACCAATAAAAATGTTTTGTTCAGGCTTTCTTTGCGTTTAAAGGCACACCTCAAATTATTTTCTTCCCATAAGGCGACTCGCATGCCTCAATTATACATATCGTGTTTGTTGCTGTTGTAATTTTTAACTTATTTTGTACTGAACACTAAACGTTCCGAATATCTAAAAAATTATCAAGTTAAGTCAAAACAAATTTAGAAGTTGCTCTAACTTTCACAAAATGGAATATCAATATTACATATTGCCACTTCCAAAAATATATTTTCATTTTTGTTGCTTACCTACTACAGATTAATAAAAAGTTTTTAGATGTTAAGAAACTGGTCCAACTAACACACAATGATAAGAAAAAATGTTGTTTTGCTTCGGAATGTTGCACGTGTTTATTGTGAAATTGCCTACACAAGAACATATTTGAATGGACATTTGTCTGTACAATGCAGAAAATGTGGCTTCTTTCTTCCACTTTGTTTTTGTGATTTTTCAAAACTTTTTCTTCATTTTCTTACCTTAAGTAAATATCAACTTTTTTCTACATATTTAAATTTATTACATAAAAAAGGAAATTCATATGAAATGTTTACTTTTTTGCCGTGACAATATTCTATTAAACTAAGGAACAGTTGCAACGTTATGCACATGCATCATCAACCTCATTAAATACAAAAACAAAACAAATAAAGGCCGTTTAAGGCTCACGAGCTTTTGCATTACGCATGCGTACTAGCCATTTTTAAAACAGCTCTCGAGCTTTTTTTTGCTCGCGAGCGCATTTTTGAAAGTTAAATTGATTCAACTTTTTCATTCGACTTTTTTCAACAAAATATCTCTCTAGCATTTTTAACCAATCAGATTTGTTCATAATCAAAACATTGCAACACGTTTTTAAATATTAAAAAATAGATGAAAATCTTTTGAAACAAAAATGGCTGATCATCAAGACGAAGATGAAGAATCTACATTTATAAATAGAAACTTGGTAATGTTTACCCAATTGCTTCAGCAACAGCAACAGGCACAACAAAACGCTTTGCCAATTGAAATGTTCCAAGAAGAACAGAACGAAGAGAACGAAAGAGCCGGTGAAGTTTTCAAAATAAATCAAACTAACAATTTGCAAGTTAATCAAATGCAAGAAGAAACGACTAGGATTGATGATGTAATGGATTATGACGTTGAAACGTTTATTGTTGAAATGGAGGCCCTTCCATGCATTTGGAACACTACTACACGTTCACACCACTTTCAAAACTTAAGAAGTACAGCTTGGGAAAACCTTTCAAAACGCTTTAAAAAGCCTGGTAAGTAAATAATTGAAATACTTTTTATATAATATTAGCCCATAAAACGTACACAGAAAAATTTAACCACCCAATATTTTGCCTAAAAAGGTCCCGTAATTTCTAAAAAAACTTGATGTTTTCCCCCAGTTAACCTGCATCAGGGAGTCTGCTGTTAGCTGAACGCAGACATATAACCTGTAAAAATAATCTCAAATTAGCATGGAATTTTCCATTATGAAATTTTAATTTTGAAATTATTTCTTTAAATGTAATTTAAAAGGCACTTTTTATAAAACTTAGAACTATTTAGTCTCTAATTTTATATTTTTATTTTTTTTCAAGTCTCTTATTAGGCCAAGTTAAAAATATATTCTGTTTGCCGTAAACCGACCCTAGGTCTGCGAGGTGAGTTTTTATAGACATTTTTCTTTTTTAGTGTCTGCAGGGACTTTGGTATCCAGCCGGAATTCCCCTCCCTGAACCCTAAACAGAGTTTTATTACCTTACAGACAACATGTAAATGAGGAAAAGGTAGCCACACACCTTAATAAATTCTTATATACTTGCAATTTAAGCAATTCTTTAAAAAATGTTATTTTTTAATAAAATAAAAAATAAATAAAAAAAAATATTTGGGTTGGCATATTTCAAAAAGTGAGAAAAAAAGAGTTCCAGTCGGGTGGTTTAAAGTAGGTCGGTCGGGTTGCGGCAAACAGACAATATTTTTATCATGGCCTTACCACCTCTTTTTACTGTTTTTTTATTTAAAATTATATACACCTTTTAGTGCCATTTCTGAAGACTCAGTGGAAGAATTTACGGGACAACCTAAGACGGTGCTTACTTAAGCGTGATGAATTGTTAAAGTCGGGAGCAGCCTACAAATGTCTCCCGAAGTGTAAATATTATGAACAACTGCAGTTCGTCAAAGAAAAAGTAACGAACAAGGACAAAGTTGGGAACATTGAGCTGCCAAACTTCTCAGACCAATCAGATTCAGGATCAGTCAAAAGTCCACTTTGTGCCTCACGGGACCCGAGTCCAAGCCCAGAAGTTTCTAATTTTACAACACCGAAAACAAAAACCTCTCTTAAACGAAAATTAGAAACAAAGAGTAGTACGGATGCACAACAACAGGCAATGTTGACTTCATTGGAAAAAATGAACAGTACAGCAGAAGCTCTACTGAAAGATGACAAAGAAGAAGATGATGAGGACGCTCTTTTTTGTAAAAGTATTGTCTTTACTTTAAGAAAATTATCTCCAAGAAACTTGCAAAAATGAACATTCAAAAAGTTTTGTTTGATTTGGAGTTTGAAGAATAAAATAGTATTTTTAAAAACTATGTAAACTTTTAAACTTTAAAACTGTTGTAAACTTTTATTACAAAATATTTTTTACACAACATTCATGTTACACTTATGTCTTTAATTCATTCATGCTACAATGACGATCATGTTACATTCATGTTACAAATTATGTTTTCATTATTCTCTATCAAATGGGTCTAGTGTTCGGTTTACATATTCCCATTGCCAATCTACTGATCCTTGGGGGGATACAAAATAGTCTTTAAAGTCGTCCCTTACATTTTTTGCTTGTCTTGTATAATTGTTTGATGTATTGCGAGGGATAGGGACGAGACCAGTCTGCTCCGTTAAGTCCATTGTCCAGTTGCCATTTCCTTCCCTTAAATCATTCGGGTCAGCATAACCAGGAGGGCAATACAAGTTATCACCTAATATATTATGACTCTTTATTAAGTAGTTATGCAGTGCAACAACCGCCTTTGTTATTAAAATTACTGTTTCAACTTTGCCTATAATTGGTTTTCTAAATATACGAAAACGGGATGAACATATTCCAAAGCAATTTTTGATAATTCTTCTTGCTCGTGAAAGACGATAGTTGAAAATTTTCTTTTCGATTGATGCATCTAAACGCGCATAAGGTTTTATCATAAATTCTTTCATTTGGAATGCGTCGTCAGCTACAAAAACATACGGAAACGGTTTTTCTTCTTTATATCCTTCAATAGGCGAGGCCGTGGGTCGATTTATAGAATTTTTGTCTATTGCACGACCAAGATTACTACTTTTATATGTTCCTCCGTCGCTTTGACGTCCTGCATCTCCGATATCCAGAAGTGTGAATTCGTACCTAGCATTGCACACAGCTAACAGAATAATGCTATGGGACCGCTTGTAATTAAAATAGTCGGATCCACTTTGTGCTGGTGCTTGCATAATTACATGTTTTCCATCTATTGCACCAAGACAAAGAGGAAAATTTCATCGTGCATGAAATTTGTTAGCTATCTGTTTCCATTTTTGTTGTGTGTTAGGTACTTCTAAGTAGTTGTGTCCCTTTATTTCTATCCACAGTGCCTCGCATGTTTCCCGTATTATACGACTTACAGTTGGAGGGCTCACTCTAAAACCACTTGCAATAGAAAATTGTGAGTCGCCACTTGCTAAGTATTTCAAAGTAATGCAAAGTCGCTCGCGTGGGGTTGTAACATCACGTATTTTAGAGGATTTGACTATATGGGGTGCCACCCACGATAAAAGTTCCTCAAAAGTTGTTGGCGTCATACGAAATGTTTTGAAAAATATTCCTTGTCGTGAAGCATTAAATCTTTAACTAGAACGTTATATAAACCTTTTTCGCGACGTTCTTGAAACAACTTTCTCATCCAGAACTGTTTCCGCTTCTTAAATTTTGTCTTGTTGAATAGTGAGCTCCATATTATGATGTTCAAATGTACGATTTTTAAATACATAGCATATTTT